>JAGDQO010000562.1:0-26762 GCA_018342035.1 Solanum appendiculatum | reverse complement strand
TTATGTAACTTACCCTTTATTTAATTTTGTTGAAAGACAAATTTATTTAAAATGATTTTCTTTTATATATAAAAATATGTTGGGCTGCCAGGCACCAGCCTAGTAACGGCGGATGCAATGCAATGCATCATTTTCGATTAAAAAAGATGCTACTGTGTAAACTTTATTATTTTTGTATTAGATTCATAATAGTTATTATTTCTTTAAAAAATTAATATAAAAAAAATTACATTTCAACAAAATTTAATAAAATAATTAAAATGAATATTTATTATTTTTTAAAAATAATTTAAACCAAAATAGTATTTCAACAAAAATTTAATAAAATAATTAAAATGCGCATCTTCTTATGTCTTTTTTTAAAAAAAATAGTTTAAAACAAAAATTGTGTTTCAATAAAATTTAATGAAAAAAATATTTAAATTGGTTGGGTGATTTTCTAAATGAAATATCAATAGTTGACCGTTGGGCGTGCTTAGGGCGTACAGTCAGGCGCTTAGAGCGTAAATCTTACAAAACTAAGCTCCATACTTGAGTCTCGGTGCGTTTTGATAGAGCCCCGCTCCAGGGCAGCCCCGAGGTGAGTCCCAACAGAGTCTTTTAAAACACTGGGCACGACTATAGAGAATGTGTAATTCAGATTTCATATTCAATTTTAGTACTCTTATAAACTACTTATATTATTTCTGCATTTTATTATTTTTTGATTTGCTCGAAAAAAATTTGTTCCTCGATCTGCTAAAGGGGTACACTATCAATGCTATCTAAAGCCTGTTTCTATTTGTATGTCTTCGGACGAACATTATTAAATAAATAAAACGTCCCATTTGCAAGAAAAAAATGATACCTAAAGTCTGTTTGAACTTGCTTACTTTGTATGACTGTAAATAATAAGACACATGAGACCGATTTAGTAGATCACTAGATCTAGTTGGTGAGCTTGGTTGATTCCTTTTGGCTCTAGCTAATTGGTTCGTAAATGATTGGAAGAAAAATTTAGAGACCGACGAATTATGATTGAAAGAAAAATATATAATTAATGAATTGGTTTGTAAATGATTAAAAATCACAGTGAAAACAAATAATATAAAGCATATTATATAAGGACATGAAAAGATAACAATGATTATTACTTACTTATAATAATAAAATAAAAGGGATCACATGAAATGCATGGGAAGGGTTGTTTTCTTGTCATTTGTTGTGTACTTTTACTATTGGCCATTTGATTAATAATTAATAAACGTACAGTAGCAAATAACAAGTCGTGTATCTATATAATATACTAGTAAAAGATAATAATATATGTGAAAAATTTCATAAATTAGTTGGTCTAAACTTTTATCTAAGAACTGAAAAGAAAGATTTGTCTTATTTTTAAGTCGCGCTAATAAGCATGAGTTAAGAAATTTTGTTTTACTATATGTGTTGACAATATAATTTAATTTAATTAAGTATTAAAGTAATTTGACTAAGAGCAAACACATTGTTTGGATTGACTTAAAAGTTGGTCAAGTCTACTTTTAAGTCAATTTTGATAATATAATATAATTTAATTAAGTATTAAAGTAATTGCCTAAAGTTATTCTAATATTTTTTTCAGTACTTTTTTTATCAATGTTATTAGGAGTTTATTTTATTAAATTAACTTAATTAATTTTATTTAATATTTTAGTAAGTTTTATTAGAAAGCATTAAAGTAAGTAAAATAATTAATTGTACAGGGGTGGGCAAACATGATAAATAATAATGCTAGCACGGACTCAATATATATATTATTTTTTAATTTTAATTTATGTGATATAGATAGAATTTAGAAAATTAATTAAATTTTAATATGATTTTTAGATATTTTAAGTTGTTAATTACTTTTTGTTTGCGCAAATTTAATGTGAAGAGGTTCATTAAGATGTCCATAATTAAAGTATTTTTTATCATCGAGTTGATTTTTTACTCAAAGTAGTTACAAGATATAAACAAATATTATCGACATTCAAAATAATGAAGCTATAACTAAAGAATATGAATTTAAAATTAAAGGTCATAGCTAAAATGTATTTCATAATTTCGAAAAAAATTATACACTAATTATAAAAGTCATAGCTAAACCGGATTTCATAATTTCAAAAAAATTATACACTAATTAAATTAAAATAGAACAAAAGAAATATTTTTTTTAATTTTTTTCTGAAACACGCTGAAGCAGGCACGTCGACGGAGACGTGCCTGCTTCAGCGTGAACTCTCTTATATAATAAGAGAATATATAATAATAACAATAATAATAATAATAAAAAAAGACTTTTGAAACTTGTGGTCTAAAACAATCTATAGATATTTGTGTGGTTGAAAATAATTTCATTAAGAATAAAAGGGGTATTTTAAAGTTAAATTGTTTCTAATTATTGTAAGGTGACATTCTTTTCGAGACGGATTAAAAAGGAAAAAGTGTCACATAACATGAGACGAAGAGAGTAACAAATATGCAAGTTTTATTACATAAAATACAATTACAATTTAATCAATTTAAATAGCATTTGTTATAATCTTGTAGGTGTCTTCTACTATTAAAGTGAAGGGTTCAAATTCCATTAGTCGTATATAACTCATTTCCCCTTTATCACTTTATAAACTTATCATGATTCAATTTTCGGATACATTCATTATATTTTAAAATCAAACACCATTATATCTTATTTATATGATCATGAAGTTTTTTTTTATAATTTATTTTGCTATTTGATTCATCATTTAAGATTTGCAATTATTAGTTTCGATATGATACCTTATCGATGTCGATCCCAACAAAAGTATGAACGAAAGATTTTATTAGTTTTTATTTGTATGCTTATCAGTAATAATTTTTAGCTAACTGGAATAGCTAAAAGCTATTATGTTCCGATAATTAATATTCATTAATATACGGGTATCCAAATTGAGTATTGTCAATTACGTTCCTTTGTTATTTGAAGCGTATAATATTTTAAAATATTGTACGAAATTAAAATAATAAAAATCTTTTAGGAGGTATCAAATTATTGAAAGAAAAATATTCTTAGTGAATTCATTTGTAAATAATTAAAATTAAAAAAATTAGAGTTAAAACGAACCAAGCCTATTATAAGGTAACTAGATACGGGAGCTCAATAATGTTACTTTTATGTCCTAATTTATGTGATATAGATAAAATTTGAAGAGTCAACTAAATTTAATATGATATTAAAATATTTAAAGTTGTTAATTATTGCGATTTTACCGTACCTTTTACGTAATTTTAAAATAATATATGTTACTTCCCCTGTCTCAATTTATGTGGTTGACAAAGTTTTGAGAGTTAAACCAAAATATTTATATGTCTTTTAAATATTTTAAGTTGTTAATTATTGTAGTTTATCGTATCTTTTACATAATTTTCAAATAATATATGTTACTTCTTTTGTCCCAATTTATATGACACTAATTGAATTTCGAGAATAATTTAAATTTTGTATATGTCTTTTAAATTTTTAAGTTGTTAATTATTGTAATTTATAGTACTTCTTACGTCATTTTAAATAATATATGTTTCTTCTTTGTCCTAATTTTTGTGGTATGGATAGAATTTTGAGATTCAACTAAATTTCTTATATGTCTTTTAAATATTTTAAATTATTAATTATTGTAATTTATATATTTTTTCATATTTTTTAAATATATAACCTAATAAAAAATAAAATAAGATCAGATAAATAAATTAATTAAAATAAAAAATACAAAAGTTTCAAAAACGAAAAATGGTCATATTTGGCCTTATACTCTAACAAAAAGGTTATATTTATCCTTCATCATACTTTTTCTTATATATTTACTCTTGCCATCCAACTTTGAACAGTTAAGTCGCATGTCCCTCTCTTATTATCCTATATGGTGATTGACGCCGGCCTATGTGGATATATTTTGTTATCATTGGAGAGATGCATTTTTGTGAATCTTGAAAATGGCGCAATCCTAAGTCTCTCTCGTGTATCGATGTTTCTCCTTCGTAAGGTAACGATGAAAAATGATATTAGGAGTTGGTTTAATGAGTTAGATGGATAGGATAATATTGAGTGGATAGAAAAACTAAATTGGGTAAATTTTAAATAGGATAAAAATATATCCATGTTGGTGTCATGTAAGATAATAAGAGTGGGGACAAGAGACTTAACTATTCATGGATAAATATGTGCCAAAAATTAGATGACAAGGACTAATAGATCAAAAAAATATGACAAGGAGTAAATATATTTTTTTTCTAAGAATACAAGGACAAATATAACATTTTTCTGTTTCAAAAATATCCATGCTTCTGGCTGCTTAGAATGAAAAGATTGCAAAGATTATAATTTATTAAACGGAAATAGGCCTAAAATATCCTCGAAATATTGGAAATGGTACAAAATTACCCTCCATTCACCTATTGGCTCCAAAATACCCTTGTCATCCATCTTTGGGTCCAAATTTGACCACTTATTTAATGCTTTTACATTTAAACTATTTAAATATATTTTTAAAATACGTGGCACTCAACTATTGGTTATAATTTAATTAATTAATATAATTATAAACCCATCCATTACTAATTAAATCCGGCCCAAATCCGGCCAAATTAATAAACCTGCCGCAAATCCACCTATTAAACAAAACTCTGAACCTTCCTTTCCAAGATTGTCTTCTTCTCAGTCAATTTCTCCTAGGTTGTCGAACACTCTCTTTTTCCCTTACACTCACCCGTGAAGATCTTAGACTGAAGGGTAATTTTCTCGAGAGCACCTGTATTGGTACTAAGAGAGCATGGTGAAGGCCATGACAAAAGACAAAAGATATGATGAAGCACATATTAATCAGATTTGTTTTTGGGCAATTTGGTAGCTCATTTGTTACTATAATTTGGTAACTATAAGATAATACCACTACATTTTCTCCAGAGCACCTGTATTGACTATAAGATAATACAATCACATATATCGACCACCTGAGTAGTCATTCGGTAATGAACGATGGGTAAATCAGTATTTGTTGTAAAGACCCGATCCATCATTACTAAAGGACATCTTGTGTGGAGTCCCAAAAATTCAAAAGTGTAGTGCAAGAATTTTTAGAACAACTTACATTGAGTCACGGAGAAGGATAGTGACATTAATCAAAAAAAAAGATCAATAGGGTAAAACATTGTATCCATATAATTGCTTGCTTTTTTTATTTTTTAAAAGCAAGGTCTATGGGCTCCATTCCCATTGACTATTTTATTAAAAGAAGTGTCTTTTCAATAATAAAGACTAGGACATTAAGTAATAATTATATCCTTCAATAGTAATAATAATAATAAGATTAGATAACTATATCCTTCAATATTTATTACAATATTTCCAGAAATGCCCTTTTTTAACCCCTTTAAATTGGCCAACAATTTCCTCACATTCATATCTCTTAGCCATACATTATATCTTGTGCAAATATATCTACAATGGAGTTGCATCACCAATATTACTTCTTCACACTTTTCTCTGTGAGTACAATAATATTGTTATATATATATATATATATTTATTTATTTTTTAATCTTCAATTGAAAATAAACTAAGTAGATGATATATGAACAATTAATTTATTATTTAATTGTTGTTGTGTTTAGATTGTTTTTGTGGTAAGTCATGCAGCAAATTTATCTCCTGAGGTGTATTGGAAAGTCAATTTGCCCAATACTCCAATACCCACACCTATCAAGGAGGCACTACACATTTCTGGTAATTTGTATTCATCAACATTATCAAGATTATGATACTAATTCTGCAGCTATTATTATTATTCTCCTTATAATTATTATTATTATTATTATTATTATTATTATCTTGAAGCTTCTGCTAATGAGGATTGCTTTCTTATTGTTGTTGTGGTGGTGGTATTCTTATTTTTGTTACTACTATTTTTTTGAGAGAAGTATTGAAAACAATTCTGAATTTAGCGTGAATTATTAGTTTCATTTTCGAATTATTAACGGCTTTAAAAACACTCATCTACTTTACTGACTCAACTTAAATACACTCCTGATCTGTCACATGACATTGCAAGTGGTTTCAAATTCTTATAAAAGCATGAAACTCTTAATAAAAAATCGAAAGAAATATTGAAAATACCCCTATTCTGTTATATTTTGAAAGAACCATCAACACCCATAAGAAAGACATTAATTTGAAAGCTAGTAGCATTACCTTAATGTTTTGACTAAACTGACACATAAGTCTTTCATTTAAAAATAAAACATAATTCTAAATAGTGATAGACGTTTATATAAACCATTGATATTAAAGATACTTACCTCATAGAAAACATTCATAATTGATGCTTCTTTTATATATATATATATATATATATAAAAGCTGTAAGATTTACAACTTTGAAGTATAAAATTTATATCAAGCCCTCCTTCTAGCTCCAAAGTTACAAAAACTTAGTAGCTAAAAAACTATTTATATGTTAAAGGAACTAAGAAAGAGAGAGTACTTAGTAGGATTTACAACATATTGGAGAAAAAACTTTTGAATTAATTGCTTTATTGAAAAAATTATTGAAAAAACCATATACCCCTTATATTGGTATCAGAGCTGTAAGATTCTTTTGGCTTAAAATTAGTTTATGAGACTACATAGATATTATAGATATATAAGTTTACATAATAAATTAGCATATACAGAGCTACAACAAATAGATAAATTAGAAATATTAAGAGAAAAATTCTTAGACGTAAGAATTAAAATAGAAAATAATAAAAAACATCCAGATTATTATCAGTTAATACATATTTCTAGTATAGAAATAAATAATATAAATTACGATATTTATATGCATAAAAAATTAAGAAATCATTTTTTAAGAAAAATAAAATATTTAAGTTTGGGATAATTAAATAAAATTAATTTATGAAAAGACATCCTTTAAATAGACAAATATCTTTTAATTATAGGAATTTTCATTCAGAATTACAACTTATAAAAGAATCAAGATTAAGAATTAAAAAATTAATAGAGATAAAAGATATAATTGAAGAATTATTAGTTCATGATATAAAAAGACAATTTAAAGAAAGAATTATATATCACGATAATTTAGTAGAACGATTAATCTCAAGAATAAATTGGGAAATTTTAGCTTTAGAAAGAAATATAGAATATACTAAAATAAGAATAGAAGATCAGAAAAGAAGACCTATTTGGATTCCATTAGGATAAATGGTTAAAAATAAAATTTCTAAATTAAAAAAATTAAGAAATAAAATTGACTTATTATACCCAGAATATATAGAATTAAGTAAAAATAAAAAAGACCCAAAAAGATTAGATTTTATTATAAAAAATATATCAAAATTAGAAGCAAAATATATACGAAAATTGAGAATAAAATATAATAAATAAAAGAAATCATAGCTAAATTAAGAGATTTAGAATATTTAGATCTAAAAATAATACCAGACAAAAAATATAGAAAATTAAAAGACGAATCATTACTAAGGTGTAATTTTAATTTAGGAGAACATCAATTACATGGTACAGACCAACATTTAAATGGTATTACAGATTTAATAATAAATTTAGGAGAAACATTACAATTAGAACAAGAAAAAATATTAATAAATTTAGAAAAATTAAAAGACCTGCAAATAAAACAAAATAAACTGTTAGAAAAATTAGAAAATAATTTAGAATATATTAAAGTACAACAAACAGATATTGAAAGAAAAATTTTAGGAATAAAAAATCAAGAATTAATTTCTAAAGAAGATTATAAAACAAATAATTTTAATAAAGAAATAAATGAGATAAAAGAAGAATTAATTATAATAAAAAATATAGTACTTTCATGAATAATAATTTATATAAAGAAGTATTAAAGAAAGCAGCAGAAATAACACCAAATCCAGAAGGATTATCTTTTCATCAGCCTTTAGGAAAATCAGATATTACAATAATAAAACAAAATAATACAATAATCTTATTATTATTAGAAATAAATGAAAAGTTAGAACAAATAATAAAAGATAAAGCAAAAGAACAAAAACAAGTTGTTAAAGAAAATAATATAGAAGATTTAATTGAACAATTAAAAAGAATAGAGATAACCCCTAAAGAAGAAAGAAAATTAAACATAAAGAAAGAATGGAAATTTTTCCGTTTAAAAGAAGAACAACAGATAGACCAGGATCAATCTTCTCTCAAAATAATTTAAGAGGAGGAATATTGTCGAAAATTTTAGACTCTTCTAAAAATAAATCAAGTAGTAGTCATCAATTAGAAGAAGTAATAGATGTAGATAAAGATATACAAATATTTCAGCAAAATAAATTAAAATTATTAAATCCAAAGATTTTATATAATACAGGTTTCTTTTCTGGACAAGCACAATTATATAAACATTATAGAGAAGAACAATTGTGTGTAATAGGGAAAGAAAGTATTAGTTTAAATTTAATAAGTTCAGAATCTTTAAGACAAATAAAAAATGAAAATATGAATTTAATGCATATGGGTTTAATAGTAATAGGATTAAAAGGATTAACAAGAAAAAATTTAGGAACTAAAGTATTAATAACTATATATGATGATAGATGGACAGAACTTAAGAAATCTTTAATAGGATTAACTGAAGTAGACATGACAAATAATGGTGGTTTATTTTATTGTAGTCCAGATTTTATGGTAAATACTAATGATTTTGCAAATCATATAAAAATAGGAGTACAGACAAAAGGATATGAAGAAATGATTGGTGGAAATAATTTATTAATATGTGTAGGATTTATTGGAAAATTAGCAACAAATAGTAATACAAAGTTTAAATTAAAAGTAGAAGATGTAGTAGGATTAATGGGAGATAAAGGAATTAAGGTAATGAAACCTTTAAAAATAGACTCAGAAGAATATGCTGGTCTAGAATGGAATTTAGAAAATTTAAATAAAAAAGAAATTCTAAAACCAAAAGATCATTTAATGTATATAAATAGTAAAGGACAGACTTCTATAAGATTTACTGATTATAGTTATACTGATCAGAAAGAAATAGAAGAAGAAGAAGTAGAAATAGATGAAGATAAAAAAGAATTTATGAATATAGAAATAATAGAAGAAGAATATTTTGAAGTAGATAAAGTTATAATTAAGGCCAAAAAATTATATGATAATAATAAAAATACAGTTTTTAAATGTAAAGGTTGTAAAAAGAATCAAATAAATTTTGAAGAAGTAGAAGAACATTTTAAAAATTGTAGATTAAGACAAGATAATTATGGTTATAGAAATGAAGAATTATCAGAAATAAGTGAAGCTAGTATTAAAGAATTAATGGAAAGTGCTTCAAGTAGTACAAGTCCTTTTCAAAAGACTAGTACTATGCCACCTATACAAACTAGTACTGGAAATTTACCTAGATATAGAGTATACAGAGTAAACCCAGACATACAAACAGAAAATTTAAAACCAAAAGGAAGAAGACAACCTATAGAAGAACCTATTAGACTTCAAGAAGGAGGTAATAAAGGTAAAATACTTAATATAGCTGCACATGATCCGCAGTTATGGAATTCAGTAATAGATGTTTGGAAAAGTATAGTAGTAGCAGATTATATACAAACAAATCAAGAAAATGATACAGAAACCATGTATAGATACATGGAAACATTTTTAGGAGAATCTACAAAAGGATTATGGGAAGCATATAAAACCGAATTTCCTGAAGAATTTCAAGGAATGGTAAATATGGGACCAAATCCTTATAATTTTACAAATAAAATACATAGTTTAATAACCGGAGAAGATCCAAACAGTGGATTAATAACTTTACAAAGAAATGCTGTTATAAAATTAGAACAATTAAGTATAAGTAGTTGGTTTAGCATAAAAGAATTTTTAAATGAATACTTTTATTATTGTAGCATAAGTGGAAATGCTTTTGATACAAATCTAGGAAAGAAATTATTTAATAAATTACCAGGAGCCTTAGGTAGAGAAATAGAAGAAAAATGGTATAAAAGAGAAGGAGTGATACAAAATCCAGAAGGAAGATGGTCTATTGGACAAAGAATACAACATATAATGGCAATTTTACAAGAAAAATGTACAAATATACAAATACAGAAACAATTAAAACAAAATGAGACAAATTTCTGTAAAAGTATATATACTACTCAGAATTATGATAAAGAACCTAATAATAATAAATATAAGAAAAATAAAAATTATAAAAATAAATTTTCAAAAAGAAAATATTATTTAAGAAAATCAAGAGCTAGAAAACCTTACTTAGATAAATATAGACATGTAAGAAAATATGATAATAATAGAAGTTATAAAAATAAATTAGAATGTTTTACTTGTGGAAGTCAAGAACATCTAGCTAATACTTGTCCAAAAAGAAATAATAGTAGAACTAGAAATGCTCAATTAATAGAAGATTTTCAAGAAACATTAATAAATGTAGACGAATATATGTCAGATAATGAAAGTATTTTTTCTATAATAAGTATAGAAGTAAATGAAGAAAAGAAAGAATCCTCAGATTCTGAAGAAGATGAATTAATAAATAATATAGGTTTAGAAAATTTAAATTTAGAAGATTTAGAAAACCATAATATGGTAAATATATCTTTATTTTGTGATCATGATTTTGAACAAGGAAAAGGATTGGATAGTAACCAATGTTATATATGTCATTGGTATCCAGGAAGAAATATAAGAGCTAAATGTAAAAAATGTTATATAGAAGGATGTATACCTTGTATAGAAAAATCTATTATTAAGAAAAGTGAAGAAATAAGAATTAATAAACCAATAGAAATTGAAAAAATTAATAAGAATATTAATTTAGAAGAAGAAATAAGAAAATTAGAAAAAAGAGTAGAAATTCTTGAAAATAAGATATATAAATTAGATAAAGGAAAAGAAAAAATATATGAAGAAAAAGAAAATTTAGAAACAGAAGAAGAATTATTAAATACTGAATCAAGTATTTTAATATGTAATGAAGATAAAAAGATAAGTACTATAAAAATTCTAGCAAGAATAAGAATTGAAGATTATGAAATAGAGACTTTAGCATTAGTAGATTCAGGTTGTACAAGAAGTATAATAAATAAGAAAATTATACCACAGAATTTAATTAAAGAATTACAGAATCCTCAAATAGCTATGCAAATGGATGGATCTTATAATACATATAAACATTATATAAATAAAACTACAATAAGTTTTATTAATACTTGTACAGATTTTTACAAACCAACATACAAATTAGAGAAAATTTGTGTAAGAGATTTAAATATACAAGTAGATTTTGTTTTAGGATTAGATTTTTTATTACATAATAATGGAAGTTGTTTGCTAACAAGGGATGGAGTAATCTTTTCCAAGCAAGTAACTGAAACATCAGTAGTAACTACACCTGTAGAAAATAAATATAGATATATTAAAAATAAATCAGAAAAGAAGAAAGATATTAAAGAAGATTGTAATTGTAATAATAAACAATCAAAATGTGAGTGTAAAATAAATGAAGAATTAGAATTAATAATTATAGAAGAAAATGAAAAAGAATATTCTTTAATAGAAATAAATACAGAATTATATGATTTTAAGAAAGGAATACAAAAAATAGGAATAATAAAAGATAAAAAAGATTTAGAAAGAATAATACATATTTTAGATGAATTAGAAATTATAGGAGAAAAACCTCTTAAACATTGGGAGGCAAATAAAATAAAATGTAAATTAGATATTATAAATTCAGAATACATTGTAAAAACAGCCTCTATAGAATCAACAAATGAAGATTTGTTAGAATTTGAGACTCAAATAAAAGAATTAATGAATTTAGGAGTAATAAGAAGATCTAAGTCTAAACATAGATCTGCAGCCTTTATGGTTAGAAATCATAATGAAATAATTAGAGGTAAGGCAAGAATGGTAATAAATTATAAAAGACTAAATGATAATACTAGAATGGATGGTTATAAATTACCAGACAAGACATAATTAATTAATAGAATACAAGGAAGAAAAATATTCAGTAAATTTGATTGTAAATCTGGATATTGGCAAATAAAAATGGAGGAAGAAAGTATAGAATGGACAGCTTTTACTTGTCCAGAAGGTCATTTTGAATGGTTAGTAATGCCATTTGGTTTAAAGACTGCTCCTCCAATATTCCAAAGAAAAATGGATAATATATTTAGAGAATATAAAAATTTTATAATTGTATATGTAGATGATATTCTAGTATTTAGCAAAGATTTAAGAGAACATTTAGGTCATTTACAAACAACTTTTAAGTTATTTGTAGAAAATGGAATAATAATTAGCAAAAAGAAAATGGAAATATGTAAGACTCATATAAAATTTTTAGGAGTAATAATAGGAGAAGGAAAAATAACCTTACAACCTCATATAGCTAAAAAAATATTAGATATGCTAGATAAATTAGATAAGACAAAAGATTTACAAAAATTTCTAGGAATATTAAATTATGCTAGAAATTTTATAAAAGATTTAGGAAAAGTGGCTGGACCATTATATTCAAAGACAGGTTCTAAAGGCCAGAAAAATTTTAATACAGAAGATATAAAATTGGTAAAACAATTAAAAGAAATGATTAAAGAAATTCCAGATCTTGTTTTACCTTTAGAAAGTGATTATTTAATAATAGAAACAGATGGAAGCTTAGAAGGATGGGGAGCTGTCCTAAAAGCTAGACCAAATAAATATAGTAATAAAAATGAAGAAAAAATTTGTGCATATCAAAGTGGAAAATACAGAGAAAAAGGAAATATTAGTAGTATAGATGCAGAAATTTTAGCTATAATTTATGGGTTAGATAGTTTTAGATTATACATTTTAAATAAACCAGAAATATTAATAAGAACAGATTGTGAAGCTATAGTAAAATTCTATCAGAAAATGAATGAAAGAAAGAGTAGTAAAAGAAGATGGTTAAATTTCTTAGATGCTACTTCTGTATATAATAATTTAAAAATTGAACATATAGCTGGAAAAGATAATAATTTAGCTGATCAATTAAGTAGAATTATTAAATAAATTGAGCTAATCAATTTTGTTTATATAGCATGACAGGAAAAGACAATACAAAGAAAGACAAGGGAAAGATGGAAGATTTATCATCCTCTTCAAACCCATTATCATACTTAAATAGTCTTTTACAACAAAATACCCAATATAAGCCTCACGCTATGTTGGAAAAACAGACTTTAGAAAGAATTCATTTTGGACCAGAAAGTATGTTACTATACCAAGACTGCAATCTAACTTTCAGACTTAAACCAGAGGTAAGAGTGGATAAACCACAAAAATGCCTTATAGACAATATTTGGATTGCTTTTAATAAGAATCCAAAAAATTATGCATATTTTATTTCTACTTTAAATGCATTAAGTCATTATTTTACAGAAAAGAACCAGAGTAATAAATTTAAATTTTATGTAGTAGTACAGGGTCATAAACCAGGTATTTTTCACACCTGGATAGAAGTGGTAGACTCTGTAAAAAATTTTCCAATTCCTTTATATAAAGGTTTTAATGATTTTACAGAAAGTTTAGATTATGCAAAAGCTAAATTGGGGCCAAATTATTATATAAGCCCAAGTCTTAGAAATCAAAATATTAATATACCACAATATAATATTCAGAAAGATACAAATAAAATTATTTTTTGTGATCATTGTTCTAATATGACAGAAGCTTTTAAAAGATTGAACAATGAAAATGAGAATTTGAAAAAAGAGAAAGAAAAATTATTAGAACAAATTCATACATATCAACAGACATTCAACAATTCCTAGGACTTTACAGGTTAGTCCATAGATACTGTCTAAAACTGTTTAGAGAACAGTATACTTCAAAGTTTAACAATTATCACATAAACATAAATTATCAAACATATTCAAACATATTTACTTGATTTTCAAACCATAATATACATATAGGGAGATTGGTTACATAAACTTAAAGCTTTAAACTACTTACATGTCTTTGGAGAAAGAGATTTCCCTTTCGGGAGTCCCGCTTAAGTAAACAAAAAACTTGAAAAACTTTCAAGAACTTTCACTCAAAAATAAACACTCTTTTTATTTTTATTTTTTTTTATGAAATTTTAAAACAAACTAAAAGATTGCTCTTTGCTTAGCTCTCTCTTTTAAATTTCACTCTCTCTTCTTTTTACTCTACTCTTTACTCTTCTTGGAATGAGATATATATATACAATTTTTCGGACTTCAAATCCAGATTTCAAAGTGAAAAAAGAATCTGCCGGGTACTCTTTGGGCCCCATCGTCACATGCTCCTTTATCATCTTTGTCGATTTAAGTGCTTGAAATCGTCATTCCTTACGTCTTTAAATACTTAATGCTATCTGTCGTTATCCAATATTTAATGCTGTCTGTCGTCATCCCTTACATCTGATTCACAATTATTGTTTTATGTGTCTAAATTGTGTAGAGCTTCTGTATCAAAGCTCATACCTGAATCATCGTCTTCATTTGGGTCTTGTGAAAATTGATCCATAGCAGGATTATACCCTGAACTTTCGGATTCTTCTGATTCTGGAATAGGATGTTCTATTATGGTCTTTTTGATATTTTCTTCTAAGGCTTTTTTAACAGCTTTTTCAATCATATTTTCTATATTTTCATTTTTTTTCTTTGTCTTTCTTAAAATTATTCCTTTTTTTCTTTTGTGAAGAATCTTTTGAAGATTCTCCGGTCTGAAAACTGGCTGGTAGTCTTCTTACACTTTTTGGCAAAGTGTCAGCCATTAACGGATTTGATAAGTCTTTACCAGTTACCGTTTGAACTGGACTAGCTATATCTAAATCTGATATAGTAGATTTCTTTACATTCATTGGGGAATGCACACCCATCTTATCCATTTTTATTGAAGATGGAAAACTCCTTGTCTGACTTAATTGATATAATTCATTATAAAAAGTTTTTTCTCTCTCTTGATATGTATGAAATTGTTCTAATAATTTTTCTTTCTCTTTTTTCAAATTCTCATTTTCATTGTTCAATCTTTTAAAAGCTTCTGTCATATTAGAACAATGATCACAAAAAATAATTTTATTTGTATCTTTCTGAATATTATATTGTGGTATATTAATATTTTGATTTCTAAGACTTGGGCTTATATAATAATTTGGCCCCAATTTAGCTTTTGCATAATCTAAACTTTCTGTAAAATCATTAAAACCCTTATATAAAGGAGTTGAAATTTTTTTTACAGAGTCTACCACTTCTATCCAAGTATGAAAAATTCCTGGTTTATGACCCTGTATTACTACATAAAATTTAAATTTATTACTCTGATTCTTTTCTGTAAAATAATGACTTAATGCATTTAAAGTAGAAATAAAATATGCATAATTTTTTGGATTTTTATTAAAAGCAATCCAAATATTGTCTATAAGGCATTTTTGTGGTTTGTCCACTCTTACCTCTGGTTTAAGTCTGAAAGTTAAATTGCAGTCTTGGTATAATAACATACTTTCTGGTCCAAAGTGTATTCTTTCTAGAGTCTGTTTTTCCAACATAGCATGAGGCTTATATTGGGTATTTTGTTGTAATAGACTATTTAGGTATGATAATGGATTTGAAGAGGATGATAAATCTTCCATCTTTCCTTTGTCTTTCTTTGTATTGTCTTTTCCTGTCATGCTATAGAAACAAAATTGATTAGCTCAATTTATTTAATAATTCTACTTAATTGATCAGCTAGATTATTATCTTTTCCAGCTATATGTTCAATTTTAATATTATTATATACAGAAGTAGCATCTAAAAAATTTAACCATCTTCTTTTGCTACTCTTCTTTTCGTTCATTTTCTGATAAAATTTAACTATAGCTTCACAATCTGTTCTTATTAATATTTCTGGTTTATTTAAAATATATAATCTAAAACTGTCTAAGCCATATATTATAGCTAAAATTTCTGCATCTATACTACTAATATTTCCTTTTTCTTTGTATTTTCCACTTTGGTATGCACAAATCTTTTCTTCATTCTTATTACTATATTTATTTGGTCTAGCTTTTAGGACAGCTCCCCATCCCTCTAAGCTCCCATCTGTTTCTATTACTAAATAATCACTTTCTAAAGGTAGAACAAGGTCTGGTATTTCTTTAATCATTTCTTTTAATTGTTTTACTAATTTTATATCTTCTGTATTAAAATTTTTCTGGCCTTTAGAACCTGTTTTAGAATATAATGGTCCAGCCACTTTCCCTAGATCTTTTATAAAATTTCTAGCATAATTTAATATTCCTAAAAATTTTTGTAAATCTTTTGTCTTATCCAATTTATCTGGCATATCTAAAAAAATTTTAGCTATATGAGGTTGTAAGGTTATTTTTCCTTCCCCTATTATTACTCCTAAAAATTTGGCCTTAATTATAACTTTATCTACTTCAAAATATTCTTCTTCTATTATTTCTATATTCATAAATTCTTTTTTATCTTCATCTATTTCTACTTCTTCTTCTTCTATTTCTTTCTGATCAGTATAACTATAATCAGTAAATCTTATAGAAGTCTGTCCTTTACTATTTATATACATTAAATGATCTTTTGGTTTTAGAATTTCTTTTTTATTTAAATTTTCTAAATTCCATTCTAGACCAGCATATTCTTCTGAGTCTATTTTTAAAGGTTTCATTACCTTAATTCCTTTATCTCCCATTAATCCTACTACATCTTCTACTTTTAATTTAAACTTTGTATTACTATTTGTTGCTAATTTTCCAATAAATCCTACACATATTAATAAATTATTTCCACCAATCATTTCTTCATATCCTTTTGTCTGTACTCCTATTTTTATATGATTTGCAAAATCATTAGTATTTACCATAAAATCTGGACTACAATAAAATAAACCACCATTATTTGTCATGTCTACTTCAGTTAATCCTATTAAAGATTTCTTAAGTTCTGTCCATCTATCATCATATATAGTTATTAATACTTTAGTTCCTAAATTTTTTCTTGTTAATCCTTTTAATCCTATTACTATTAAACCCATATGCATTAAATTCATATTTTCATTTTTTATTTGTCTTAAAGATTCTGAACTTATTAAATTTAAACTAATACTTTCTTTCCCTATTACACACAATTGTTCTTCTCTATAATGTTTATATAATTGTGCTTGTCCAGAAAAGAAACCTGTATTATATAAAATCTTTGGATTTAATAATTTTAATTTATTTTGCTGAAATATTTGTATATCTTTATCTACATCTATTACTTCTTCTAATTGATGACTACTACTTGATTTATTTTTAGAAGAGTCTAAAATTTTCGACAATATTCCTCCTCTTAAATTATTTTGAGAGAAGATTGATCCTGGTCTATCTGTTGTTCTTCTTTTAAACGGAAAAATTTCCATTCTTTCTTTATGTTTAATTTTCTTTCTTCTTTAGGGGTTATCTCTATTCTTTTTAATTGTTCAATTAAATCTTCTATATTATTTTCTTTAACAACTTGTTTTTGTTCTTTTGCTTTATCTTTTATTATTTGTTCTAACTTTTCATTTATTTCTAATAATAATAAGATTATTGTATTATTTTGTTTTATTATTGTAATATCTGATTTTCCTAAAGGCTGATGAAAAGATAATCCTTCTGGATTTGGTGTTATTTCTGCTGCTTTCTTTAATACTTCTTTATATAAATTATTATTCATGAAAGTACTATATTTTTTATTATAATTAATTCTTCTTTTATCTCATTTATTTCTTTATTAAAATTATTTGTTTTATAATCTTCTTTAAAAAACACTCTTTTTTTATTTTTTTATTTTATGAAATTTTAAAACATTTTATATATATATATATATATATATAGTAATAATGCTTTTTTCTTTAATAAATCTTACATAATACATTTAATTAGTTAGAGTTAAAAATAACACAGAATCTAATCACGTGATAACACCAAGTTTAAGGGTATTTTCAATACTTCTCTCAAGTGAATATATGTACAAAATATATATTCATTATAGTAGTGGAAAGTTGCATAAAGTTGAATGAGGTAGGTACAAGATTAAATTTCAATTTTCAGTAATTCCAGAGAAATGTTATTGGGAGTGACGTTTTAGCCATAAAACGTGCTTCATAGTAACGAATTATAAAACGTTACACGTCTTTTTACTCCGTCAGATTTTTGTATTTTTGTCTTTTTGCCATTGAATTTTTTTAATAAAATATAACCTAAAACGTTATTGAGAAATACGTTTATACTAGTTTTGTAAAGTTTCAAAAAAAAAGTATTATTTTGGTGAATTGATTTTAATAATAACTTATTTTGGTCAAAAATTCTAAATTATCGTTCATTAGTTTGTGAAACACACCTCGGTGGTGTGTGTAATACACTCTCTCTTTTGTTTGAAAAAACCTTGCCACAAGTCATTCCACATGAATAAAATATAAACCTTGACAAAAATTAAATAAACTATTAATATTAGTTAAAAGATAAAGATTAAAGAATTACTATCCTCAAAAAAAGATTTTTTTTTTAAAATAAAATTTAAAATACTTTTCACATCCCACTCCACCACCACCTCCCCCCACCCCGGCAATTCCCCGTCCCTTTTTTTTGAAAAAATTTCTTTTATAAAATATTTTTTAAAAATTCATACTTCACCCTAACCCCCCACCCCCCCCAAACCACTCAAAAAATTGATATTATTTTTATTTTTTAAAAGAATAAAATTCTACCCCACCCCACCTAACCTTCCACTCCTAATTTTTTTTTTTTTACATTTTTCTCGTTTTGTTTTAGATATGTACATATATTTTTAGGAAAATATTTTTTTCTACTTGTATACTGAATATAACAGAAATAAAAAGTTTATTTCAAAAAAAAGTCTTGCAGGAAGTAAAAAATATTTTCCTAAAAACATATGTATATATCTAACACAAAACGAGAAAAGAAATTGAAAGCGGAGGGTTAGGTGGGGTGTGGTAGAATTTTTTTTAAAAGAAAAAAAATAAAATAATATCTAAATTGTTATTTGAAAAGGGGGGCGGGGGGATGAAGTAAGAGTTTTTTTAAAAACTTTTAGAAAAGAAACTTTTTTGGGATAGTAATACTTTAATTTTTAATTTTAGCGAATACTAATAATTTATTTAATTTTTGTCAAGGCGGAATGTTTCGTCCATGTAGAGTGTGATAATTTTTTTTAAAATAAAAGAGAGAGTATAGCACACACACCATGAAGAGAGTGTAATAAAAGAAAAATTATGTTTCTCAAACGAATAAGTGATAGTTTAGGTATGAAACCCACACTTTCAATAGTTTATGTATGAAATACAAAAAATGGATAGTTTAAGTGTGTTTTTGTCACTTAACTCTAAAAATAATAATAATAATTGTTGTTGTTGTGGCCAAATTCTTGTAAAAATGAAATATGAGGTTTTTTTTAAAAGAAAAATATCCATGAAATTAGAATATGTGCAACTTTGATCGTTACTCTCTTTGTCGCAAAATACGACCTAATTTTTTTTTCTATTAAGATTAAAACGTTTAAATCTGAATGATCATTTGAATATTAAGATGTGCATTAAGATCTAGATGCCTAGATCTGAACACACATCTGAATATTAAGATGCGGTCTCAAATATGAACATTGAATAATTATGACCGTTTGTTTTCAATATCTGAATGTGCATATGAAATTATATATCAATATAAAAATTATTGTAACATGTTTTTTTAAGAATTCAACATATACATATCTTATAATAAAAAGTTGTATCCAACAATAAAATTTTAATAAGAGACCTTAAATATATTATAATAATAATAATAATAATAATAATAATATATTTTAGTATAATTTCGCAAGCGGGTTTGATGATCAAAAAGTCTCAATAAAATTAGTGGCCTAAAACAAAATTCAAGGGAAAATGTACAAGTACCCCACTCAACTATACGCAAATTCCCAATGACACACCTTAACATATACATGAGTCCTATTACCTCCCTGAATTACTTTAAAGTTTAATAAACACACCCTTAACACAACCTAAAACCTATATAGCCACTCACATGATGGAAGGTGTTTTACACTCGCCCCCAAGTCATAATTATGTCAGTGGCATGTCAATAAACGGTCAGATCTAAAAAAAAATTATAAAAATCCATGTCATTGATTCCTTCTTCATCATCAACACCCACTCCATAACCACTAAACCACTTATTTTGGCCATTAAAACTCATAGCAATCACCATGAAAATTATAACCCACCACCAAATTTATCCCTTCACTACCACCGGATTCGATATCTACTATCAATTTTATTTTTCTACCACGAAACATCAAAACACACATCATATATTTTATCACCCATATTTAAATTCATCATAAAATATAACTCCAATCCTCAAATACCCAAAATCATAATTGAAGAAACTACCTAAATTTTGAAATCTAATAAGAGAAGAATTCAAAATTGGGGTCATTTTTTCTAATTGAATTTAGGTTAAGAAAGGTAGATTGAAGTGAGAAGGAAAGAGAAGGACGGGGGTGGGGGGGTGTTGGGGTTGGGGGCTGGGGGATTAGAGTTGGGTTTGGGTTAGGGGTGGGATGTCGCTGAAGAACTGAAGCAGAGGTCGGGGTGCGGTGGGGCTAGGGGCTGGGGGTTAGGGGTAGGAGTAGAGTACGGGTATGCCGTGGATAATTGAGGAGGGAGATGGTAATTAAATTATTTATTTATTAATTTTTTTAAAAATGCTCTAATTTAAATTGTGCTCTTCATATGTTGCCTAAATTAAATTCTTAATATGCAATTTTTTTCCTCATTAGTGAATTTCAAGTTATGTATTTGAGTAAAAAATGAAAAAGAAAAGAAAATTTTTCTCGATGCTATACAAATTAATGAAAAATACTAAATAGAATTCTCCGACAATTTAAATATGTTGTGAAAAAATGATAAAATTTGACTCTATTTCATAAAGTAAAAAAGAAATTTAATTAAAAAGATATCAATTTAAATTTTAATGTTAATGAATTATTTGTACTTATTAATTATAAAAATGTTCAATTAAAAATGAACACGTATCCATATTAATCAGATTTTACTATCTCTTTTTTTTGAATCTCACATACCTCTAAGAGAGTGAACACACTCTATGTGCCACCTCAGCACAGAAGGGTGCGATTATTACACTTTAAAATAATTCAGGGGGGTAATAGGACTCATGTATAGTTAAGGTGTGTCGCTGAGATTTCGTGTATAGCTGAGGGGGGTACTTATGCATTTTCCCCAAAATTCAACAGTAAAAATATATTTTGTGGAATCTTACAAATGGGTTAAGCAGGTTTGATTATCAAAGAGACTCAATAAAATTAGTGGTCTAAAGCAAAATTTTTATAAGAGACCTCAAGTATTTACATAGTTGTTATTTTTTATCATAGCGAATATTTTTCACTCAAAAATCTTGAGTTCTTGATAAACATCATACACCCAAAAGTATTTCTGCAACAAGAATTCTTGACAAACATCAATACATCCCAAAAGAAATTGTTAATATAAAAAATACACTAAACAAAATACTTGTAAAGATTATGAAAACTTACTTGTTCAAGAGAAAACAAATGGTGTTTGATTGAGAAAAGATAGGAAGAAAGTCAGTAGCAAGAGAAAATAAAAGTTGCGCGCAGAGAGAGAGAGAGACGACATGATTTTTCATGGCTAAATAAATAAGTCTGAATGTTGTTAAGACTCTCTTACAGATTTGATTCATTCAGATCTTTTTAGATCCATTAAGAGACTTTTTAAAAAAAGAAACAAATTGGCTTAATGATCTGAATCTGAATAATTAAGATTCAGACCTAAAAAACAAACACACTTAATGAGCTGAATCTGAATAATTAAGATTCAGACCTCCATTTAGTGCAAACAAATGAGGCCAAATATGTTTTAGCTCATTTCACGTTCATTAAAAAAAATGGAATATATAACTTACAAAGTTACTCCTATTTAGGCGGAATGATCTAGGAGACCCTTGTACTTGGCTCCGTTTGTCACCTGAGCCCTTCTACTCACGACTTTGTCAACTGAACACTTAAAGTTATTAAAACACACTATTTTAAACCCCTCTGATCATGTGTGTCTCTCAATCGCACTAATGTGGATAACACCTCACTATCCACATCAGATATATATTGCCACATCATTTTTTATTACAAATAATATCTTTTTAAAAGAAATCTCAAACTAATCTCCAAAATCCTTTATTTCTTGATTTCTTTCATTTTTTTTCTTCTCTTCCCATATTTTTCATCTATTTTACTACTTAGATTTTGTCTTATCATTCATTTTTTTTCTTTCTGGGTAAATTTTTTACGTTGAAGAGGAATTAGAGATAAGCAAAGCTTTATCATGTTTTTTATTATAAATTTTGTTGTTTTAATGGTGGTGAGAAATAAAGTGACTAAAATGGAGGATGAGAGAAAGAAGAGAAGGAGACCAAAAATGAGTCATTATAGAAAAACTCTTCCAAAATGCTCTCAATAAAATTGCGTTACATTTAGAAAAAATCAAACATATGTTTTTCAAAAATCCATCTAAAATCCGCATCTATTTCACAATTTAGAACCTCTTTTTTTTCCCTCTCTCTTTTACCCAAATCTAAATAAATTATTTTCTCCAATCATTGTAGAACTCTCAAATGATAGGAAGCATATGAGAAGAGAAAGAGGAAGAATTGTGTGTAAGAGTACTGGAAGAAATCGAAGAAATGTGTGTGTAGTGATGGTGGGGGTTGGGTGAAATTATGAGGAGGAAGAAGAAGAAACGTACAACATATTGGGAATGGGGTTTTATTTTTAATTTTTTTAAATTGTTATATTTTTCTTTTAATTTTAATATTTTTTAAAAATTTAAATAATTGTCTTCACTTGCTTTTAAATGCGTGTAACCACGCTCTTGATCTGATTCAGCAAAAAAATGTCACATAAGCTTAGTCAACGGTCAAAGAGGTTTAAAATAATGTGTTTTAATAACTTTAAGTGTTCAGTTGGCAAAGTCATGAGTAGAAGGATTTAGGTGACAAACGAAGCCAAATATAAGGGTTTTTCAGGTCATTTCGCCTCCTATTTATAGTAAGATGTTTCTTGAAAAAGTCCCAATGTATGTGGCACCGATAAAATTTTTAGAGTTACCCAAATTTTTATATGCATTTCACATATTTCAAGTTCTTAATTATTGTGATTTATGGTATTTTTAGTCATTTTCAAATAATATGTGTTAATTTTATGTCCGAATTTATGTGGCCCCGGTAACATTTTAAGAGTCAATCAAAAAATTTATATGTCTTTTAAATTTTAAATATTTTAAATTGTTAATTATTGTGATTCATAGAATTTTAATGTAAATTTTAAATATTTAAAAGACTAAAAAAAGATAAAAGTACAGAAATTATATAAATATATCCTCGGCTAGAATCTCACACACGTTGACTATGAGATGTCAGCTTCTAGACTTCTTTATATAGTAGTAAAAGTAATGTGTTTGTTTAAGAAAAAAAGAATTTGTAATGATGATTTACAATAAATACTATGGCCTTTCCGTTTCTTCTTTAATAAATAAAGGGATAAGGCACAAATATCCTTTAGAATATGATTGAAATCTCAGACACACACTTTAACTTAATTAAGGTCCTATTACACCCTTGAATTCATTTTTTTGTAATTTTGTACACCTTTTGGCTTACGTGGCACACTCCATGACTCCACGTACGTATAGTTGAGGCGCGTGGGAGATATTTGGACGCCACGTAAGCTGAAAATGCTTACAAAATTACAAAAAAGAAAAGAGTTCTAGAGTAATAGGACCTTAGTTTAGTTAAGGTGTGTCTCTGTGATTTCGATCATAGTCTAGAGGTAGTTATGTGTTATCCCATAAATAAACATCTAATTAACACTAAAGCCTTTGGTTTTCGAATACTTCCCATGGCAGAGAAAACAGCATATGATGGAGATGGGAACACCAAAATATCCCAACCATGGGGAGTGTTTGAATGGTATCATGATGCCCCCAAGAACGAGCTTCACAAACTACGCCAACCATATACAGTATTTTCATGGTATCACGATGCCACCAAGAATGAGCTTCACAAACTACGCCAACCATATACAGTATTTTCATGGTATCATGGTGCTGCTAAGAAAGATGTTGATGAAACTCAAACTCACCTAGTTACCCCATTCTTCTTTGAAACAGATTTATATCCAGGGAAAAAAATGAATCTTAAGTCTTTCAAAAACTACAATGCAGCTCCCATTTTGGCTCGCAAAGTTGTAGATTCCATCACTTTCTCATCGGACAAAATTGAGGAAATTCTTAATCACTTCTCCGTTGATAAGGACTCAGAACGTGCAAAAGACCTGAAGAAAACAATCAAAATGTGTGAAGAGCCTGCGGGTAATGGAGAGGTAAAACATTGTGCCACTTCTTTGGAATCTATGATTGATTTCACTATATCTCATCTGGGAACAAACAATATTATAGCAATGTCCACTGAAGTAGAGAAGGAAACTCCAGAGGTGCAAACATATACTATCGAAAAAGTGGAAGAGAAAGCAAATGGCAAAGGCGTTATATGCCATAAAGTGGTTTACCCATATGCAATACATATTTGTCATGATGTAGGAAGCACTAGGACTTTTATGGTGTCTATGGTGGGTGCTGATGGAACAAAAGTTAATGCAGTATCAGTTTGCCATGAAGATACTGCATCCATGAACCCTAAGGGATTGCCTTTTCAGTTGCTCAACGTTAAGCCTGGAGATAAGCCTATTTGCCATTTCACTATGGATGATCAAATTGCTCTGTTTCCTTCTCAAAACGCACTTGTTCAAGTGGCTGAAAACTAACATGAAGAAAGTTCAGTCATTACCTGCTCCTTTGCTGCAATAGTCGCAACGCTACATCTAATAATGTATCTCCCTGATGTAAATACCGTTTATCGCAATGTTTTGTGTAATAATGCTTTCCCTGATGCAAGTACTGTTTAACTGTTTTAATCATGGTTCATCATGCACGATGTTTGCATGTGTGGATGAAAATGTTTGGTTTGTACTTCAAATAAGGTTGATGAATATATATGGTGATGGAGATTATGACATCTTGTTTTTTCAAATAGATTTAGTCTTTCTTGCAATATTCCTCAACACAAAATCAAGGGACAATGTAGAGTGAATTGGTGTGGTTTGAAACAGAAAAGAATAAGTGATCAGTTGTCTCAGTTAGGGGTTACAATACAAGCATTCGAACACTGCATGAAGTACCACTGCTATATAATAGACTTCAATAGTCTGGATTCGCCTTACCATCAAAACTCCTCTGATTTTATCCCTCGAGCACCAAGCAGATTCAGAGTGCCAGAATTTTTATCCATGCACCTTTCCAATACAAACACCAACCTAGAGAAATGCAAGTCATAATTGAAATTTTCAAGTCTCCTCTGAAGGATTGATCATTAACCAAATGACAACCTTTTCTCTAGTTCTCGCGTAGCACAGTAACAGTAACTTACAATGAGGTCTTCTGAGCAATGATAACAGCCATTCTGGGTGAGCTCTATATTTTCAAATTTGACTGCCAGGAAAGCTCCTACCACTGCGGAATGCCTTCAGACCCCAACCCCTTGAGATTGATCTATCTCTTCTCACTATACGATGTGATTGGATGTGGATCTTCCAGGTCCCAGGTTGTTCCTCCATAAGAGCGACAAAAAAACAGCAAGTAACATTCTCGAACACCATTAACCAATTCCACATGCATTAGATGTCAGGGAACATGTAGCAGAAAATGCACCAGAAGACATTCAACAATTCATAGAAATTGTGAGATTATGACCGCCAACAAAGAGCACGTTATAACCTTGATGACCAGCTAATTCACATGAAGTTATACCACAAAGATGCATAGAATGCATTAGCAATAAGACACCCGAGAAGTTTCAGGTTACCTGAAAATAACAGCTGTTGATACTGTTCAAACAGCATGAAGCAACTAATAGTCTTAAACTTTGCCAACAAATGTCCACACTTAAAAACCTATCATTCTCTGGCCTGGAAAGGATCCAATGACAATTAACTAATTTCCATACAAGTAAGTGTGTTAAACGTTCCAGGACATCCTATAATGAAGCAACCTAAATATATAGGAACTAGAGAGTGATGACTATGAGCAATTGAACCACACATAAACTGTTACTGTTAAAAGAATATGGACTGTTTTATCCCTCTTTTTCTTTAGAGACAAACAATTAGTCCTTTCTGAGATTACCAGAAATGGACTAATTGGGGGTGTAAAATGTCAGAGTCATAATTGAAAAAAGATGAAGAACATACAAGCTTATCCATCTCCAAGCACCATTAAAACTCTCACAACATTATACAATGTATAATGATGTATAACATATTAGGGTAACTTACACAAAATTTCATTAGTTTAGTACCTAACTACCTTCCTTCCCTTTCACTTTTCATTATTATTACGAAACTTATCAGAATTTGGACTTCTGATACATGTATCTGACGTCCACATACATGTATCTTGGATACATGGGGTCAAATTAGGTGTAATTTGTTCTAGATATAACGTGTCCAAGTAGATTCACATGTATCTGACTCTCTCGCTCGCTGTTCTCCTCTCTCTCTCACCACTCTCCTCTCTCCAT